>OX465117.1:572775-577775 GCA_949987565.1 Luidia sarsii
ATAAATTAAAAAAACACCCCCATATTACATCTTGACCACCGACAGTTTGAACTTAAGACATTCAAACATGAATTTGGAACCACAAGATACCCACAGACTAACAAACTAAACCATCTCCGAGTCCTGACCAATTTGTAAGAAAATGTGACACGGCACATCATAATGAGGAATAACCCCCACTTTTGAGATTTTGAGATTTTCTAATGATGTGAAAGAGTGAACTACTAGCTTTCAAATGATATCAAAATTTCCTCCAATACATTAAATTTTTTGAAAAGAAAAAGAAAAAAGAAAATTGATTTTTAATCGAATTAAGAAGATACTTTGACTTTAGGCGTTGTTTACACGAAAAATGTTTTGGTGGAATATTCCTCATGTCGCTGTGCCGGGTCACAAATATCCAGACATATGTAAGATACTGTAACCTCATCCTATTTTCAAGAACCTTTCCTTCGTTGTCCATTGTCACTTGATTAACTTAGAAATGAACTATCCATCCATGATTTGTTTGTTTTTTTGCTCTCTTGAGCAACTGGCAAAGGATACACGTTGGATTTCTGCAGCACGACATCAAGATCTTCTCCAATGGTGTAGTGACAGGCAAAGACCGCTAGGAAATGCTTGTCCGATAGAAGAGATGACATCACTTCCAGATAGTCCTCAACCAGTTTTATAATCTCATCGTTTGATCTGCAAAATACAAAGCAAGATTATGTGAAACTTAGGCATCAAGGTAAAATGGGAAAATTCCTTTGATATGCGCAGACAATAGGATACTTACGACGACATTGTCTATCAATGATAAAATTTTGAACCAACAAATTTGGTACGTTAAGCCAGAGGTCGCCAGAAGTCCAAGTGAATTTTTTTTATATTTTTTTTTAGTTTTTTATTTTTATGTCCCAGTCAGGTTTTCCTGTAATTTGTTTGATTCTGACTGGTGCCCCCACCCCGGCAAATACTAGTTGACTATTAGGAAAGGCCACCATCTAAGGGCTGGATAGCTCAGATGGGAGAGCACTGGAACGTTAATCCAGAGGTCTCGGGTTCAAGTCCTGGTCCAGTTAAAGTTTTCTTTGCTTCAATGTATTTTTTCTTAAATGTATCAATTTAAGTTGTTCAATGTATCAATTTGTTCAATGTATCAATTTGTTCAATGTATCAATTTGTTCAATGTATCAATTTGTTCAATGTATCAATTTGTTCAATGTATCAATTTGTTCAATGTATCAATTTGTTCAATGTATCAATTTGTTCAATGTATCAATTTGTTCAATGTATCAATTTGTTCAATGTATCAATTTGTTCAGTGTATCAAATTGTTCAGTGTATCAATTTGTTCCGTGTATCAAATTGTTCAGTGTATCAAATTGTTCAATGTATCAATTTGTTCAATGTATCAATTTGTTCAATGTATCAATTTGTTTGTTAGTTTTATAATTTGTTAAAATGGAACATAGTCAGGCACCCAATGCCTCTTTCTGATATGATGTAAAGACAGCATACACAAGGATAGAAACTAGACAGCACTGAGACCAAATGGAAGAAGTAACTGGTAACCTGTAGCATGGCACAGCAATGGAATGAAAGGGGTGTGGGTTACCAACCTGCTCTCTACAATGGGTTGTATATGGCATCTGGCCACAATGCACGCACACACTTTAGCCAGTCCTGCCTTGCCCAGTGCCAAATGTTTCTGGAAAGTCTTCCTCTTACTGAAAACAATAACAAAGTGAACCAAACTGAAATAAAATAAATAAGCTGCCAACCTAGAATAGCTGCCAACCTATCTTAAAAGAAATTAGGATTACCTCTGCTCAAAAAAGAGGAATCACAGAGCAAACTACATAGTTAAGACTTAATGCTTTGCGTGGTGGGTGAAACAATATAGGAGGGTTTGCGGTGACACCATGTATAAGGTCTTTTAAAGAAGAGGTGTGGTTCTGAAAAGAACCTGAGTGGTAACTTGATGTTCTGGCTAGAGCATACTGGCCGGAATGTGGAGTTACCACTCAGGTTCTTTTCAGAACCATACCTCTTCTTTAAGAGACCTTATACATGGTGTCACTGCAAACCCTCCTATATTGAAACTACATAGGAATACATGCGTATTTCCAAGCCAAAAGTCACAATCTGTTATCAAGAGCTTGTAAAAGAGGAATTCTTTCTCCAAAATAAGAATGGTTGGCAGCTATGTTACAGGGAAATCTGGTATATTTTTGAAACCCTATCCAAATTTCTGACAATTATGAGAAAGTAGAGGACATCATTTCTATCGTAACAAGACCTTTGTTAAGGTCAGCCACGTCCTACTAGGATCCTGGTTCTTCACAGTATCTTCCAGAGCTCATCTGCCTCAAGAATCCAGGGCGGGTTCTCAGAGGGTAAAGGTCAAAGGTCAAAGGGCATAGCTTACCCAGTTTCCTGCCAGCGTCGTTCCTTCAAGGCTAGATCCAAGGACGGCGTCAGATACTCAAAAAGGGCAGCCATTCTGAAACCAAATAAAACAATTTTTAGTATTTATTTTCATCCTTGTGATTTTTTTTTTAGATATTTTTGTAAGTACACCAAGAACAAATAGTATCTTCTAGTTGAACATCAATGTTCCCAACAAATTCACTATCCCGTTTTAAACAAAGTTAACAAAATCTCAAAGTTTAGTGGGCCAGATGTTTTGATCCTAGCAGGACATATCCGCCTTTGAGAAAGGTCCTGCTAGGATCGAAGCATCAGGCCCACTAAGATTTGAGATTTGCATTTGGTTAATTTTAGTCAGTAAGCAGTTTGCACAATTGTTGTATTTCACTCAATGTTAATGAAAACTCACTTATTTATCTTTTCAAACAAATAACGGATAAACTAATTAAAACTTTGAAAAACAAATTTAAATTACTGGACCAGAATTTCTATTCAACAATTTGAAAAAATGGAAAAATATATTGACTGGATCGGGATTTGAACCTGAGACCTTTGGTTTAATGTACCAGTGCTCTATCAACTGAGCTATTCAGCACTAAAATGTTTGCGTTCTCAAATAGTCAACTAGGCATTTTGAAGATTGACTTACTTCAAGACGAAGCCATGTTTGTGGAAGGCAAACGCACCCTCTGGGTAGATCTCAAGGAAGCTGAGGAGACTGAGAGCTGAATCGGTGAGGTAGTGGATAATGTCCCCCAGTTCACTGTCTGACATGGAGTGAAGGACTCTAAAGAACAACGGCGAAAAAAAATAAGTGAACACTTTGCTGTATATCAGGGGGTGCTTTGTAAAACTTTACAATCCATCTGATCTTGAGAAAATCAATCTGATCTTGAGAAAATCAATCTGATCTTGAGAAAATCAATCTGATCTTGAGAAAATCAATCTGATCTTGAGAAAGTCAATCTGATCTTGAGAAAGTCAATCTGATCTTGAGAAAATCAATCTGATCTTGAGAAAATCAATCTGATCTTGAGAAAAACAATCTGATCTTGAGAAAATCAATCTGATCTTGAGAAAATCAATCTGATCTTGAGAAAATCAATCTGATCTTGAGAAAGTCAATCTGATCTTGAGAAAATTAATCTGATCTTGAGAAAGTCAATCTGATCTTGAGAAAATCAATCTGATCTTGAGAGAGTCAATCTGATCTTGAGAAAGTCAATCTGACCTTGAGAAAGTCAATCTGATCTTGAGAAAGTCAATCTGATCTTGAGAAAGTCAATCTGATCTTGAGAAAATCAATCTGATCTTGAGAAAATCAAGCTGATCTTGAGAAAGTCAATCTGATCTTGAGAAAATTAATCTGATCTTGAGAAAGTCAATCTGATCTTGAGAAAGTCAATCTGATCTTGAGAAAATCAATCTGATCTTGAGAAAGTCAATCTGATCTTGAGAAAATCAATCTGATCTTGAGAAAATCAATCTGATCTTGAGAAAATCAAGCTGATCTTGAGAAAGTCAATCTGATCTTGAGAAAGTCAATCTGATCTTGAGAAAATCAATCTGATCTTGAGAAAGTCAATCTGATCTTGAGAAAGTCAATCTGATCTTGAGAAAATCAAGCTGATCTTGAGAAAGTCAATCTGATCTTGAGAAAGTCCATCTGATCTTGAGAAAATCAATCTGATCTTGAGAAAGTCAATCTGATCTTGAGAAAGTCAATCTGATCTTGAGAAAATCAATCTGATCTTGAGAAAATCAATCTGATCTTGAGAAAATCAATCTGATCTTGAGAAAATCAAGCTGATCTTGAGAAAGTCAATCTGATCTTGAGAAAGTCAATCTGATCTTGAGAAAGTCAATCTGATCTTGAGAAAATCAATCTGATCTTGAGAAAGTCAATTTGATCTTGAGAAAATCAATCTGATCTTGAGAAAGTCAACCTTATCACCATTTCATTAAATAAAGTCAATCAAACCAAAGAAAAACTGACTTGGTACTTTTGAACAATTTGAAAAATTGGCAAATAAAACTTTGACTGGACCGGGACTTGAGCCCAACTAGTTGACTATTAGGGAAGGCCACCATCTAAGGGCTGGATAGCTCAGATGGAAGAGCACTGGTACGTTAATCCAGAGGTCTCAGGTTCAAGACCCGGTCCAGTCAAAGTTTTCTTTGCCAATTTTTCAAAATTTCATAAAAAAAATTACAATCTTATCTCAAAGTCAATCAATCCTAGCTACATGTACTGGGATTCTTGCAATGTGTGAAGGTTAGAATAAGCTCCCTTCATTATAAGAAGCAAGCAGAACGGACGTTTTTTACAGACTTTTAGAACAAGAGGAAAATAGACATTACCTCCTGGGTGGAGCAGCTTGGGGACTACTGGTCTCAACTTTCAGTCCGCACTTAGTCAGAATGTCCTCAAAGATCTATAACAATAATACACCGATACTGCTATTGAGAAGAACTAGTTTCATGTTAGGTCCCATCAGACTTGTCAGCCATTGATTGTCTCTCTCTGGCTGTCCTGAGAAAATGCTGAGTTCTTCACAAACCTTCCACTAAGTATTTCTACC
>OX465117.1:582775-606513 GCA_949987565.1 Luidia sarsii
AAATCTTGGACCGTACTAGTACTAGTACTAGTAGTACTATTACTATCGCCCGACCCCATCAATTTTTTTTAAAAAGGGCGATTGTAAGGGTTCAAGTTACTCGGACCATGGAGCTATGCTCGGACTAACTGTGACACTAATTTGCAGTACAGTACTCAGTATAGCTACCACCTACCGCGCCCTTTCCCCGAAAAACACACAGATCAAAACTCTCCATGATGAAATGAAACAGACAGAACATAAAATTTCTTTGACATGTCGTACTTTACCTTCAGAAATGGACAGAACTCTTTTGTTTACATCTTCGATCGCGATCACACAGAAGATGGTTGTGGTATTGCATCATCACTGGTAACCGCTACCATGACCTAACGCTTACCTGCGGCGTTCATCAAGCGCAGTGATACCAGCGATCACACAAATCCAAGATGGCCGCGCCCAGAGGACGAACTTTTGCCGCTTCTGCGGAAGAAATGCAAGAACTGAAAGCCATGGAGGCTGAAATGAACAGGTGAGATGTGGAACCAGTGTCTAGAATCAGTTTTGTCGCAGGGTTGGATAATCTGTGGCCACTCATATGAGTGTATTCTTGGATTTTCGGTTGTTTTAATTTGTAATGCACGTATACGTACTGTACGTACGTACCTTGTTTGCGGTGAACCATGCCATAGGTTGAACGTACACAAACTGGTCGTTCAGTAAAATTCATCAATTTAAAGCCACATTGAGCCTAGAATACAGCGAACCAGCTCACACAGGTCACAGTAAACATGAAAAAAAGGACCAAAGTACAAAAGATCAAATTATACCTTTTGCCTTTCTATTTTCTAGGGTTTCGTCTTTACAGATGTAATGAAATTTATGAAAATTTGGTAAAACGCAGTGGCTGTTGTTACGGCAGTCGTCTGTGTGGTTCCCTGACTTGATTGTATTTTGTCAGCATTGCAGGCTGGTTGAACCAGTCTATTTAAGTATTAGCTGATAGTCTGGTTCCTAGAGCTAAACATCCTGACAAATACTGTGAAGTCAGGGAACCACACGGACGACTGCCGTAACAACAGCCACTGCGTTGGTAAAACTACCGGGTATTACTAAATTTTAAGATAATTTATACTAGTTAGTATAATACAAGTAATGTATTACCTACTCATTACATTCGTTTTTAGGTGTCATTGAAATTGATTGAATATATTTATCATGTAATTTGAAAACAATTGTACTTACTAATTAGTAATGACTAATTGCAGCCAATACTGCCAAGTATACATACAGACTGTAGATCTGTATGATCATGTGGTTTGCAAAGTGTCCTTCAAGTTCAAGAAACATCCATTCCACTTTGATACGGCTCCTTTGTCAATTAATTTGATATCATGGAAGCACCACAGAAATCTCAATGTGCATTCAATGCCAAATTCTAAGACTACTGACATCTCGGATGAACGTCTGTTTCAGGTTTGAGCAGGAGATTCAGAAGGGGCAGGACGATGAGGATGAGGGCGGAGGCTACGCCCAAAACACGCCCATCGTACCCCCGGGCATTCCCCAAGCCCTGTCAGTCCTAGGCACCCCCGACCCCAACCTCATGAACCTCCGTTTCCCCGCCCCACCCCCCGTGATTCCTCCCCCATCATCTGCTGGGGTGGAACCCACTCAAGCGTCCTCCATGCCCACCGGCACCCATTTGAGAGCCCAGTCGCACCCAAGCTCCGAGTCTGCGGGGTTCTCACGGTTGCCCAGGGCACCAAGTACCCTCCCTCCGTCCACCCGTCTAGAGGGTCCTCATTCCTACCCTAGGCCGGGAGAACCCAGACACTCACAGCCTTTTCCCTCAGGAATCCCAGGTAAGTCTGTACTATCACTCATCAATATACAACTACCAGGGATGTAATGATTTTTAGGAAATGACTTTGTCGGTCTCTAACATCCCTGTGCAGTGATATACAAAAACGTTTTGGTAATTGCTTCATTGAAAAAAAAAAATTACGGCCAAGTGCAAAAACCCTCAGTTAATTCCTTCCCCTGTTCATGCTGAACAACCTAGTTTAGTCACCTTTAAAATCAGCTACATGTACATGAATCTCAAAAGATAGATGGCCCGACGTTTCGATCCTAGCAGAACCTTTCTCAAAGTTTTTGGATTTGTTATTTTGTGTATTTGCAGGAAATGCCTCAAACATGGCGTCGAGACCAGCATTTGTTCCCCATCAGGTGCGATCCCGTGCCCCTCCAGTTGCCCCACATAGACCCCCGATGTACCCGCAACAGCACGGCCCCCAAATGCGGCAGGACCCCCGACCACAGGGCTACATGCACCCTATGGGTGGCGGCCCCATGAACTACCCTCGCCCACCGCACCCCATGGCGCGCCCCGGGTACCCTCCTGTTGCCCGTGGTCCTGTGGGTGTCCAGCACCACAATCAAGCAGTCATTCAGGCCAAGCCCACTACCTATTCAGCCAAGCCGGTCAAGTTTAGCCAGCCCAAACTAGCGGAGAAGATCCAGGAGATGGTCAAGCCTGACATTGGTACCATACCAAAACCAGACTATAGCGGTAAGCATTCCTTATCAACCCTGACCTTCCTCAGTCCTCCATAATCCTCCGGGTTGTCTTGGAGGATTGTGGAGGATTGAGGAAGGTTGTTAAATTAACACTAGAGGATCGTGAAGGATTGAGGAAGGTTGTTAAATTTACACTAGAGGATTGAGGAAGGTTGTTAAATTTACACTAGAGGATTGAGAAAGGTTGTTAAATTTACACTAGAGGATTGAGGAAGGTTGTTAAATTTACACTAGAGGATTGAGAAAGGTTGTTAAATTTACACTAGAGGATTGAGAAAGGTTGTTTAATTTACACTAGATGATTAAGGAAGGTTGTTAAATTTACACTAGATGATTGAGGAAGGTTGTTAAATTTACACTGGAGGATTGTGAAGGATTGAGGAGGATTGTGGAGGATTGAGGAGGGGTCTAAGTAAACAGTACAAGGGGGATGGTGGTTAACCCTATCTGTACTTCATCCCTCAATTTACCACAGCTGTGTTGTCTGAAGGGTTAGGGCTATTGAGTGTTGAAGTAAAACAAAAATGATGTAAACTGTTTACTCTATTTGTCCACATGGACAGAGGTCAGAGTTCGTGATTCCCCATTTCTTCATGGTTGCTGCATAGCTCCCTTGCCCAAAACCGTAGTCTGTTCAGTTGTATACCCAGGGCTTTCTTGGTAGATTACTAAGCTGAGCTGATACTGCATGTTTGTGATCGTATCATCAGGTCATGCGTCTATGCAAATGCCTGCGTTCACGCCAGCCGCCGTACCTCAGAGCCAAGGGGCCGGGCAGATGTACGCTGTACCGGACTACAGCAACATGCAGCAGCAACAACAGCCGCAGCAGCAGCAGCAGCAGCAGCAGCAGGCTGAGGCAGCGGCCGGGAGCTCCGGTGCTGAGCAGAAGAAGAAAGACAAGAAGAAGAAGTTCATCCGGACGGCGGCCAATACCGTCTGGGAGGATGAGAGCTTAACAGACTGGGACTCAAGTATGATCCGATTAGAAGTAGTTGTAATACACCGATACAATAGGTCACGGCCACCATAGCAACGGCCAAGCAACCACGCACATGCGCACAACGTGTCACCATCGCCACTAAGCCGTGCGCGTCCACTGCATGCACGCAACCACCAAAAGCACTTCTTTGGTTTTGGAAAAGGCCAAAAATGTACATTTCATCTCTTGCCAGGGTATCGAGAGTCAGAATTACAATGAAAATATAAACACGGCTTGACCATGGTTAAGGATAAAACTCGGGTTTGCAAAGGAATTGCCTGGTACATACAAAACAAAAGTAAACACAGTGAAAGGTGTGTAGTAAAGAATACAAAATTAAAAATGTTATGTCAGACAAAATGGCGGTAGTTTGTCGGACCTTAAATCGCACATTGTGATTGGTCGGTTTGTCAAGGGGCGTGGCCTAATGGATCGGTCTATTCAATGAGGGTATTGCTCTACTCATGCGATCCCGCCTCAGTGGCCTGCAATACTATTTTTGCACCAGGCATCGGGCAAAGCACTGAGCACTCAGTGCTTATCATACCAAGCAGGGCAAACCCTCATTGAATTACATTCTCCTCGATGCAAACATCACGTTATATCTCTTAACCTCAGATGGGAGAACACTTGTTTGTAATAAAGAGGTCTCGGGTTCAAGTCCCGATCCAGTCAAATTTTCTTTGCCATTTTTTCAATCTATTTGTTTCATTTGTTAATTTGAAAATATAGTATCACTAAAACTGTATCATTTTTTTGTGGACATACACGATCGATCAATTGCTGTAGCCAGGATTATAACGTAAAGTTATATTTTCACTTCACTCTGCCTTTGAGAAAGGTCCTGCTATGATCAAAACGTCAGGCCCACTAAATTTTGAGATATTTTCATTTTAATGGAAATAGAGATATGCCCTCCTTAGAGACATCATGTTATTGATGGTTAAATTCTGACTGGCGCCCACAAACCAGCTCTGTCTTGCGACGGTTTTTTGTCTGTTTGTTGATTTTTGTTTGTCTGTTTGTTCCTTGGCAGATGATTTTCGGATTTTCTGCGGGGACTTGGGCAACGAGGTCACGGATGATCTCCTGACGAAGGTCTTCGGACGGTATAACTCCTTCGTAAGGGCAAAGGTAAAAGTTCACACAATGGCCGACTGAATGAAAAAATTGGCTGCCTTAGCCATTAATTAAATGTTTGCATCTGAATGAAAGTGAGGGTGTGATCACTGGAGATATACAACAGTTTATGATTGAATTGCTTCTGACTGGCGCCCCCACCCCGGCAAAGACTAGTTGAGGATTTGGGAAGGCCACCATCTAAGGGCTGGATAGCTCAGATGGAAGAGCACTGGTACGTTAATCCAGAGGTCTCTGGTTCAAGTCCCGGTCAAGTCAAAGTTTTCTTTGTCAATTTTTCAGTTTGTTCAAAAGTTCCCAGTCAGCACTCTACCTAGCGGTAAGAAACAATGTGATGAAATTGACCCTCGTTTTTTTTTTTAAGGTTGTGCGTGACAAACGAAGCAGCAAGACCAAAGGCTATGGCTTCGTCAGTTTCCGGGATCCCAATGACTTTGTGCAGGCAATGCGTGAATGGAATGGTGAGTACACAGTCATTGATATTAGCAAGACAGCTGATCATTATGGTGTCCCTGTAAAATTGGATTTGTTTATGCTTTGCTTCAGACTTATCAGTAGGAACCTCTCTCTGTTCTATTTGTCAGCCTTGGCTGGCAGTCTACCACCAATAGGGATGAAGGCTCATGCCTTGCTTCAGACTAGTTACCCCTCCCAGTTCTATTTGTCAGCCTTGGCTGGCAGTCTACCACCAATAGGGATGGAGGCTTATGCCTTGCTTCAGACTAGTCACCCCTCCCAGTTCTATTTGTCCGCCTTGGCTGGCAGTCTACCACCAATAGGGATGGAGGCTTATGCCTTGCTTCAGACTAGTCACCCCCTCCCAGTTCTATTTGTCAGCCTTGGCTGGCAGTCTACCACCAATAGGGATGAAGGCTTATGCCTTGCTTCAGACTAGTCACCCCTCCCAGTTCTATTTGTCAGCCTTGGCTGGCAGTCTACCACCAATAGGGATGGAGGCTTATGCCTTGCTTCGGACTAGTCACCCCTCCCAGTTCTATTTGTCAGCCTTGGCTGGCAGTCTACCACCAATAGAGATGGAGGCTCATGCCTTGCTTCAGGCTAGTCACCCCTCCCAGTTCTATTTGTCAGCCTTGGCTGGCAGTCTACCACCAATAGGGATGGAGGCTCATGCCTTGTTTCAGACTAGTCACCCCTCCCAGTTCTATTTGTCAGCCTTGGCTGGCAGTCTACCACCAATAGGGATGGAGGCTTATGCCTTGCTTCAGACTAGTCACCCCCTCCCAGTTCTATTTGTCAGCCTTGGCTGGCAGTCTACCACCAATAGGGATGAAGGCTTATGCCTTGCTTCAGACTAGTCACCCCTCCCAGTTCTATTTGTCAGCCTTGGCTGGCAGTCTACCACCAATAGGGATGGAGGCTTATGCCTTGCTTCGGACTAGTCACCCCTCCCAGTTCTATTTGTCAGCCTTGGCTGGCAGTCTACCACCAATAGAGATGGAGGCTCATGCCTTGCTTCAGGCTAGTCACCCCTCCCAGTTCTATTTGTCAGCCTTGGCTGGCAGTCTACCACCAATAGGGATGGAGGCTTATGCCTTGCTTCAGACTAGTCACCCCTCCCAGTTCTATTTGTCAGCCTTAGCTGGCAGTCTACCACCAATAGGGATGGAGGCTCATGCCTTGTTTCAGACTAGTCACCCCTCCCAGTTCTATTTGTCAGCCTTGGCTGGCAGTCTACCACCAATAGGGATGAAGGCTTATGCCTTGCTTCAGACTAGTCACCCCTCCCAGTTCTATTTGTCAGCCTTAGCTGGCAGTCTACCACCAATAGGGATGGAGGCTCATGCCTTGTTTCAGACTAGTCACCCCTCCCAGTTCTATTTGTCAGCCTTGGCTGGCAGTCTACCACCAATAGGGATGAAGGCTTATGCCTTGCTTCAGACTAGTCACCCCTCCCAGTTCTATTTGTCAGCCTTGGCTGGCAGTCTACCACCAATAGGGATGAAAGCTCATGCCTTGCTGTAAGAAATAATCTCCTTCCAGTTCTATTCAGACTGAAGATATCAACTTCTTGTTTCAATGCGAGACCACATTTTGAGTAGTGTTGGTCCTGCAATGAGCACATGGCATGAAAATATGACTCTTAAAAAGTCTTATAAAATCTGTGTGGAACTGTCATTTTCCTGCTGGTACAAAATGTTTGCATTCCTGAAAAAATATCTACGTGACATTTAGTACCAGCAAAACCTCACTCCCCACTTATACAAGGAAAAGAGAGTACCAGCATTTTTAACTGGTCCATATATATTTTCACTGTCATTTGCAGACACCATTTTTTTTTTTTTTTTTGGGGGGGGGGTAGTTGGATGGTTCAAGCCTGAAAAATATTGAGCAAATTAACTTTTGAAGGTATACAAAATTGTTGTATGAGTGCATACAAATTATATCTGTGGTTATCTTCTTGTTTAGAAGTGCATGTTAGTAGTGTCTTAAAATGCTGTGAATACTCAGAAATTTAGAGGCCAAACCAAAGACTAGTTGACTATTAGGGAGGCCACCATCTGGGGTATGGATAGCTCAGATGGAAGAGCGCTGGTACGTTAGTCCAGTCCGGGACTTGAACTAATTTTTCAGAAATTTAGAGGGTGTGAAGTCCTTATTCTTGAAGGACCTTACTGAAGGTAGAATATAAAATCCTGTGTATTTTATCATGTCATGATTGTAACTCTACTTACTTCATTACCATATATTTATCTTGATATACAAAAATAATGCAAACTGCTTACTAACAAAAATTACCCAGATCTAAAAATTTAGTGGGCCTGACGTTTCGATCCTAGCAGGACCTTTCTCTGCCCTTGAGAAAGGTCCTGCTAGGATCGAAACGTCAGGCCCACTAAAAATTTAGATATATTTATCTTGTTAATACAAAAACTGTTGCAAACTGCTTACTGACTAAAATGACCTGCAATACATAAATCTCAAAAGTTAGAGGGCCTAACGTTTCGATCCTAGCAGGACCTTTCTCAAAGGAAAATTGTTAGAGGGTCTGACGTTTCGATGCTAGCAGGACCTTTCTCAAAGCATATTTATCTTGATTGCTTGTTTCCACAGGGAAATACGTCGGAAACAGACCCATTAAACTCCGCAAGAGCACATGGAAAGACCGCAACATAGACACCTACAAGAAGAAGCAGAAAGAGAAACAGAAGCTAGGATTAAGATGATGACTGGATGGATAAGGAGAGGATGAAGAGGATTAGGAGGAGGATTGAGAAGCTCAAGGAGGCTTTTCAGAGATTAGGATGAGATGGGAGACTTGGAAGGAGAGGATTAGCTAAGGATAATGCCTTTGAGAAAGGTCCTGCTAGGATCGAAACATCAGACCCACTAACCTTTGAGATAATAAGTGGATTAGATATTTGGGATCCTGAAAAAGAGGATGAGGGTGGGGATTAAGGGAAAGGATTACCTCTAGGATTGGGATGAAAGCTGGGAAAGGGATGGTTGGATTAAAGGGATAACCCAAAATTGGTCGAGGTCAAAGAATAGCATCCATACGTTGTCTGATCCAACATATGCATGAAATAGCACACCTGTGAACATTTTAAGCTCATTCCATGAACCAAGTCTTGAGAAAATAGTGAAAAACCGCTTCATTTGTTTCGCCAAAATGCAGTATTCAACACATTGTTTCGAAAAATTGTTTAAATCTAGGCGTGTGACGTAAACTATTTCTTTGACTCTTTTCTCAAAAACTACAGCATTTTAGGCAGAAATATTTCAGTGCGAGGTTTCTACGATAACCATCTTCAAGCTGAATAAGTTTCATGTAAATCTGTGAACATTCCTGTTTTTCGGTCTTACCAATGATGTGTAGGGGGTTTAAGGGAGAGGATTGCCTATCTGGAAAAGAAATGGTTGGATTAAGAAGGGAATGGGTTTTAGAAGCTTCGCAAGGAAGCAGACTGAAAAGATCTCAAGGATTTGGATTAGTGTGAGAGGAATCACAGACACCTTATTGACAGCTTCAAACCTCATCCAAGCAGAAAATTCCACACCAACAAAAGACAACTTTAAAATTCACAGCATGAGCAGAATCCATACCTTTAGAATACACATTAGTTACACTGTGACACATTCAAGCGATAGACACCTTGGCAGAGTTTATATGGGGGAAAAAATCGCCCAAAAAACATTTTCTTAGAGCACCGTATTCTATCAGAAACCTGGTAATCTCGCAGAATCTCGAGAGATTTGTGTAACCTCTTTTTAACCTTGCTTATGAAACGAATGTCAATAAAAAAAAGGGAGCACCCATTGTACCGGATATGCGTCCATAAATGGATTCGTTTTTACGAAAGCGAAGATTAATTATGTTGATATAACTGGACGGAGCTGAGAAAAAAATAAGGGTCTACAATTGAAGTGTTCAGACATACTCATTAGATGGAATGCAATGCATCTATTCAATTAAGATCATTATGGTTTGGCAGCGGTCCTGGTTGAATTGGTTGGCTACGATTTCGGCTTCAGATTACACGCGAACGTAGGAATCTAGCTGTGAGCTAGAAGCGATTGCTGTTTTTCTTATGTGCACGACTTTAGTGACATTCACGGGCCTAGATTTATAATAATGTATAACTGTATAACAGCCCGCAATACGAGTTTTAGGGTCTTTTTTCCAAAACCTTGCTTAGGCTCAGGCTTTGGTTTTATCGTTATTTCTTTCATCCATTTTAAAATACAAGGCATTGGGGTGGGGTTGGGGGGGGGGATCCCCCGGCTCTTTGAAGATTAACTCCACTAGTTGCATGCACGAATTTCGGGAACATATTGCGCCATGAAAACCAGACCTAATTGTATGTTCATGAAGCTATATTGCTGTAGGTCCAAGCAAGTTATGGTTCACTATGAGGAATTCACATGACTACCCATTTAGAAAGGTCCTGCTACGACAAACATCAAGCCCACTAAATGTTTGAGATTTACGCATTAAATAATTACATCATGAACAATCGATCGACCTGCAAAAGTCAACCTTCATGGTTTCCATCCTTATGTAAATTCTGCTAGCATTGCAAAACACGATTTTTCCCGGAAAGAACATTTCCGAGTTGCAACCAGGACTTGAGGAAGTCAAGTCTTTCGTAACCCTCATGCATATTCATCCAGAGCAATAGCCGTTCCGATTGGTTGGTTTTAACCACGTGCCACGCGATCAGTTACCCGCACTGCCTATAAATTACAAATCCCTCGTTGCAACACTTATTTTACATTTGTCTTGTGAGGAAAATAACGGTGTACTCGAAGTAATCAGCCATTTCAGGTAAGTGATATACAAAAATGTTACTGACTAAAGTTACCAAAATGTAAATCTTAAAATTTAGTGGGCCTGACGTTTTGATCCTAGCAGGACCTTTCTCAAAGGCAGAGTGACAAGGACACTCCTTACACTTCTCTCTTTGATCTTTCCCCCTCTTTGATATTTCCCCTCTTCTCACTAATCCCTACCCTACTCCTTGCCCTTCCCTTTGATCTCTCCCTACCAGCTTTACTCTTTGTCCTTTGTTTCTCATCCGTGTCCTATTCACTCTCTTCCCCCTTCCTTCGTGTACATGTGTCTGTTTTTTCCTTGTCACTCTGCCTTTGAGAAAGGTCCTGCTAGGATCGAAACGTCAGGCCCACTAAATTTTAAGATTTCAGGTAAGTGTCCAATATTAAAATAAGCACAGTTACTTATATAAAATACTATCCTTTGGAAATATGAAGTTGATAGTTATGCCTTTAGATTGGACCTTGTTACATACACGTTTTAATTAATATAATCTGAACTTATATTGGTGAAGGTCTCGTATATAAACTTCCGAACAACTTCGAAAAATAATCAAAGTGCCTGTAGTTAGTTGAAAAAAAAAAACTGGATTGCTAAATAAAAAATAGCAATCGATCCTGACTCTATGTAGGCCTAGATTTTACACAGATCTGGGTAAATTCTGAAGAACATTTTATGGCCAAATGTCCTCCTGTGATCCACTCGTCATAAGACCATCTAAATATTTGACATTCATTGACGTATGTAGATATATCCATTTCCTTCATGTAATAGGCGCTATGGTTTTTTCACTTTAATGAAGAAAAAAAACCTACAAGCCACACACGAGGAATGCTTAAACTCCATGGGTTAATTGGTAGATCGTGAACAATGTCTTTGCAAGATTATGTGTAATCTAAAATTTAATTTCTTTCAATGTACCACCAATGTACCGAAGATAAAGATAGTTGTGGTAGTCTGAATGGTGAATGATTGTAATCTGATCCTAACACTTCAAGACAAAACAGTTAAGAAAGGTATAAGCTTTCGTGGCAAAAACTATTCTTCGAGATGCAAATTTGCATTTAAATAAGTATTTGTGGTTCGTAGCCTATGCAGTTTTTATCAATTAGTTAGTCTTATCTTGACGTGTTATAATTGGAAAGTTATTCTTTACCTAATCACCAGGGAAGATATCATATGGATATATCGGTAATTGGGATAATTTGCTTTGAACACCACAATATTGTTCTGATTGAATGCGCTAAATCTCAGATAACACACCCGAAAACTCTTTGAAACATCGGTTCGAGGTGTGCAAGATTGTTATACAAATCCCTTAACCTATAAACGCACGGTGAAACGCATTAAGTAATTGAGGCGTGGATATTCGAGCAGTTTTTATGGTACCAGGAACATTCTGTCAAACCGCGATGGAAAAGGAAACCTCAGCTTAGATCAGGAAGTCGCAAAAACGCTGGTAGGCTGGAAACGGGGAAGAATAAACAGAAATCACCACGTAGCCTATAAAAGCATGCATGACATCCCTACGCTATGTACAAACCCCGCCCAAAGCTTCGTAATAATATTATCAGACTTCAGTCTGATATCAAATTCTGTGATGCAAGCATTTATATGTAGAAGCACACAATTGTGAGAATCTTGGTAACAAATATGTTTGGTTTAGTTCGCTTGTCCAGCACATTTGTTACCGGCAAAGCATAATGAGGAATAACCCCACTTTTGAGATGTTGAGATTTTTGAATGATGTGAAAGAGTACACTATTAGCTTTCAAATGATATCAAAATATAATATCCTCTAATATTTAAAATTTCCGAAAATACATAAGAAAAAAATATTTGTAATCGAATTGTGAAGATACTTTAACTTCAGGCGTTGTTTACTCAAAAAGTATTATGGTGGGATATTCCTCAAGTCGTTGTCCCGGGTCACATTTTTCTGAATTTATCAGAAAAATTCGGAGATTGTGATTGATTTTGAATAAGATGACCAACAAGTAGGCAATTTATTGACAATTAATGTTAACATTATTATTTTGACCAATATTGATCACAAAATTGTTTATTAATAATGTGCTCAAAATCTACAGTAACCGCTACTTCTTAATAATAATACTTGTTTGATGTAATTAATATTGTTCTAATCATTTCTATGAATTGCTCTGCCTTTGAGAAAGGTCCTGCTAGGATCGAAACGTCAGACCCACTACATTTTAAGAAAAAAATTAATACAATTATTAATATAATCATTAACGTTAATATTTCTGGCTTTTTAAAAAATGCCCTTCTAGGATCAAAACGTCAGTCCGTATACATTTCTGATAATGCTAATAAAATATTAAATACATTAATATCATTCATTATGTATAATAATATAATTTTATATATGGCATCATAATTTGAATTTTATCATCCCTGCATTGACATTAATTCCCCCTTTTTTCAATCAAAACTTCTTCATAGAATCAGACGAAAACTATGGAAGACGTTTTGTACTACGGAGACAAGTATTTCTACACGCCCTACATATATCCCAAATGGTGGCCTGAAGATGACTGGAAACGACAATTGATAAGCATCCTCATCTTCAACTGGGTGGGCCAGTACTTCATGTACTTCTTCCTGGGAATACTGGACTACGTCTTCGTGTTTGACCACCGGCTGAAGAAACACCCACTGTACTTAAAGGTAAAAAGATCTACCAGTAGTCGCCAAAAATTAAACATTCAATTGTACACAACTCAAATTGTACACAAGTACAATTGATACATTTACGTACTGTAAACCTAAATCTTAATAGTTAGAGGGCCTGACGTTTCGATCCTAGTAAGACCTTGCTGAAAGTGACTTTGCCTTTGAGAAAGTTCTTGCTAGGATCGAAACGTCAGGCCCTCTAACCTTTGAGATTTATGTATTGCAAGTCGTTTTAGTCAGTGAGCAGTTTGCAGTAGTTTTTGTATTAACTTCAAATCTAAATCTTTTTTATTTTAAATCTGATTAATTTTCATCATGAAAATGGAAACCCTGTCATATTTTAATGTTTGTGAAAAATAAGTCTTCATTTGAATGTGCTTATGCTGCATTTAAATTGTGGTTGTGTATGTGCATCTTTTACGTTAGCTTTTACTCGTGTTGAATTTCTGTTTGTCTTTTCAGGACCAGATTAAACTTGAGATCACCTACTCGGTGAAGAACATGGTGTTCCAGGCAGCCTTCTTCGGTCCCCTGTTTCTCCTCGAGGTCAAAGGTTATAGTCGGATGCATCATGACTTCAATCGAGGTTTCTTCGGTAAGTGGGTTGAGGTTGAGGTTGAGGTTGAGGTTGAGGTTGAGGTTGAGGTTGAGGTTGAGGTTGAGGTTGAGGTTGAGGTTGAGGTTGAGGTTGAGGTTGAGGTTTAGGTTGAGGGTGAGGGTGAGGTTGAGGGTGAGGGTGAGGGTGAGGTTGAGGTTGAGGTTGAGGTTGAGGTTGAGGTTGGGGTTGGGGTTGGGGTTGGGGTTGGGGTTGGGGTTGAGGGTGAGGGTGAGAGTGAGAGTGAGAGTGAGAGTGAGAGTGAGGGTGAGAGTGAGAGTGACAATGAGAGGTGGGAGTGTGAGTTGGAGTGGGAGTGAGGGTGAGGGTGAGGATGGGAGTGGTGACTGAAGGAGGATGAGGAGAAGGAGTAAGAGGAGAAGAACAAGAAGGGGACGAAGAAGGAGAAGGAGAGACCGCTTTAAGAGACACTTTCATGTGTGTTATCGTGAACTTGACTTTTCATCTATGTGGTGTATGACCTTTTTATCATACTTCGTTTTCCTAAGGTCCTCTGAACCCTGTCGTTGAGATCCTTGGCTTCCTTGCCTTCACCGATTTCACCAACTACTGGTTCCATCGCTTCCTGCACCGCCGCGGCATCTACAAGAGGTTCCACAAGCAGCACCACATGTGGAAGGTGCCAACTCCCTTCTCGGGCTACGCACTGCACCCTGTGGATGGTCTCCTGCAAGGCATCTCCTGGCACATCTTCCCCTTCCTCTTCCCTTTCAACAACCGTCTCTTCCTCGCTTTCTTCGTCTTCGTCCTCACCTGGACCGTCAGCATCCACGACAACCTCTGCGTGCTGCCCAAGGTGCTCCAGCCCGTGGTGAACGGGGCGGCCCATCACACGGACCACCACATGTACTACAACTACAACTACGGCCAGTTCACCACCACGTGGGACCGCGTGTTCGGCACCTATCGCCAGCCGGGCACGCACCGGGGTCAGGGCCCGCTGGATGACGTCATGGCCCTGAAGCCCAGCAAAGGAAACCCGGGACATGAGAGCAACGGCAACACGAACGGCTACACCAACGGTCACTCGATCAAGAGCTCCCCTGCGCAGAAAAAGACGGAATAAAAATTGTGCCCAATACAAAATGGGTTCAGGCGAGTTTGTTTTAATACTACCCTATACTAAACGTCGTTCCAAATAGTGAGAGGATATATCAGTAGACATGGTCGTAGCACAACCACAACAAGAGTGAATTTCACATCCACATCAAGAGTGAATTTCACATCCACATCAAAAAGAGTGAATTCAATTGGTAGACAGGGTATGCCTGATCGCGATCCAATATTTTGTCTACCCATGTAAGTTTCCCGAATGCAATTGATAGAAGGGTCTGATCACATCAACACTGTCTACCCGCACCGGGTGACTGAATACAATTGGTTGACAGGGTCATTCTCTACCCAAATCTAGGCACCGAATACAATATGGTAGACCGTGGAATCGTGTACAACCCCTTGTCTGGTGACATTAGGTGACTGCTAGTCGCTAGATAAACGGTCTGTGGAACAAGTCATTGTTCTCTATGCAAGGTACCTTCTTCCACGACCAAGCCATATTCATTTGTACCTGAAAGTGGACGTCAGAACAAAATTCCATCGCACCTTAAGCTTGACTCGAAGATTTATTTATAAAATGCCTCCTGTATTATAAGAATTAAATAACCAATCAAATTGCTTATATTGAAGACCTGCTTCTTGCAGGCCAGATCTGATAAATTATTCATAATTATGTGCAATGTAAATTATTGAATCAGAAAACCTTAAATTACCTAGCCATAAAACCTTTAAGTAGGCCTATATTCAGAGGAATATGAATACTTATTAATGATAATGAAATATTCATTATTATGGATTATAAATAAGCTGGTATATTTTGGTCAAGGACGTGGTATATCAATGTCTGTCTATAATTATGGCGATATACTTTTATGCATAAGTTCGCATAACGCTAATACCATGGCTCATTGGTTAGTGCAACGCATTTCAAACATAAAAGGTAACTGTTGTTATTGCTCCAGTACTCTATGTCTTGACCCGTTGGTGTCTTAAGCCGTTCGCTTGTAACTGATGCAAATGCTTCACTGAGAAGGTAGAAGACTGGCTTTAACAGTTAGGAGATCCTGGTTCGAACTCGCTTCAGTCCTATTCTTCAGTAGCAGTAAATATTAGACAGGCATTTCCTATTCTATCATTCATACGATACTTCTTTTCCCCACGAAAACTGTTTTTGTGTTTCAAAGCTGACAATGCATTCGCCATGATCACTGTAACACTTAGTAATGCACTAATCAAATATGTCCAAAGGGGTTACTGTGTCTGCCCATAGACTCATGTACTAGCGTGAGCAATGGGCAAGTCATCCGAGTACGACTCCTGAGCCACGAAGGAGCATTGAGTCTGCTGCCACCAAGAGTTTGTTTTACCCAGAAGACGCTGAACGACTTTGGAGAAGGGGGGTCATTAAGTCACGCATGCGTACAGTATCACGTGGGGCTTGTTATATGAGCTTATTGGTTGGTATATTTTGTCAGTTTGATAATCATAAAAGTCAAATTTTAAAATGAGAAAAATGCCGTTTGCTAACTTAAACTTTGAATGACCTGTACGTTTCCAATCTATATAATTCGAATACTACCATTTTGTTCCAGTTGAAGCAGTGTAATGAGTAAATCTGACGATACATCTTCGAATGAATAAATAAGGTTAATCTTAATTATTAATATCAAAAGAAGCAAAATTTAAAAGTAGTTTAGAATGGATTACGAAATACAGTCAATCTTTTACCACGGTAAATAATCGTACACACATGTACATTTTCATAAGTTTTGTGTTAATAAGTTTATTCAGCAGAAAATAATAAATTGTTTAGAAGTATCTGCTAGTGTTCCCAATTCGAGTCTACATGTGAAATATGTGCTTTTCAACTATCGTTTATAGGCTATTACGTTGATGGGGAAATGAGGAACCATAGTTTCTTGATTCCCTCGACGTCAGAAATGGACAGTGCTCGATAAGTTGAAAGTCTTTCATCCTGAAAGCAAGAGGGCCGGACGTTCTAATGAAGTTAGGACATCGGAGGAAAACATGCAAGGTCCTGCTAGGTCTCCATTATTGTATATGCATTGACAATCAATTTGGTCGGTATTTATAATTGTAGATATAACTTGATGTTTGCGTCGAGGAGAATGTATTTATAATTAATCACCTTCCAAATATTCAGAGTCTGCTTAGTAAATCATCGTTATAGGCCTATTTTCGGGCAGCCCAGCCTTCAAATAGATGATCTAGACTTTGCAGATGATTTTGCAGTAGGCCAACTGTCTCACTCTCAACTGCAAAGTGCAAGTAAAATGTCAGTGCGATTTAAGGCCGTTTTCGAGATGAAGGCTTAGGCTCGGGCTTAGGCTTCGGTCAAATTTATCTTTCTTGTTATAATATCACAGGCATCTAAAAACAAGCGTTTGGCCTCAGTTTCTTGGTGAATACCCTGTACCTATCAAGCCAACAAACCTTCAAATTCGAAAAAACCTCAACCTGGATTTTCAGGTTTTGTCAGACGGAGACGGAGCCCCAGCCCGAGCCTATGCCTTCATTTCGAAAACTGCCTAAGAATACTATACAAATATTGGGCTTCCTGTATACACACTGACGAGTAAGGCCCTGAGAGTGAAATGCATGAAACATTGCCCTCAAAGGAAACCTCTGAAAGTAGTAGACGTCTTCTGGGACATCAGAATACGTAAAGCAAGACTAGCCTGCAGCCATCTTTAAATCGACCTCATTTATCAAACAAAGCCGAGATGCTCAATACATGAGTGAAAGATGCTCTCCTATAGGCCCTACGGTGCTGGAAATATGGAGAAGACTACAGCCACTGTATGCAGTAAATCCAACCATCAAAAACTGCTGAAGGGGGCAGGGCTACTACGAATCCGGTTTCTTGATGTAATCAGCTACAAGGGAATCAGGTAGAGGATTGTGCAGCAACCCATTGACTGAAGATACGTTCTGCCGAAGCGTTGAAGGTGGATAAGTCCCACCCTCCGGAAACCTGCAACGACTAACTCTAGAGCCTCACTTACTTGGAAACCACTGACAAGAAAAATACAACAAGGGGCAGAGCAACAATTCCCTGGCGTTGGGAGTAACTTGGGACCCAGAGGCAGACAGAATGAGGATTTGGGTCATACCTAGAGGCAGCTGATGAGACACTGCTCACGACTGTTTGGCCTGCATCTTGGCTGGCGGAGACATGTTGGTAGCATAATGTCCCAATGGGTCCATGACGTAAGTAAGACCGTTTATAAAATGAAGGCTTAGGCTCGGGCTTAGACTTCGATCATAATCATCATACTCATTACACTATCACAGGCATCTAAAAAAAACAAGCGTTCGACCCCGGTTTCTTGGTGAATACTCTGTACCTATTAAGCCAACAAACTCGTCAAATTCGTAAACAAACCACAACCTTGGATTTTCAGGTTTTGTTAGACGGAGACGAAGCCTGAACACGAGACTAAGCCTTCATTTCGAAAACTGCCGGTGTGAGCAGCAGCCTTCATAATCATTTCCCATAATAGTTTATTAACTTGACTACAGGATTTTGTAATTTTAAAACAATTTTACTGAATAATGGACTTGCATAATAGGCCTACATTATTTCCCCGTTTTATATTATATTCGTATTCGTATTGGCGATGCCTGTAAACTGGGTCATTCGATAGCTCGACTACAGCATTTAAAAGAGACAGCTGGCTAATTTTAGGGGATATATTCGGCAAGCCACGGACGAAGAATGGACAAGCGGACGCTAGCCTTGTTCTGCCTGCTTTTCCTCGGCG
The DNA here is from genome assembly GCA_949987565.1 of Luidia sarsii. NCBI lineage: Eukaryota > Metazoa > Echinodermata > Asteroidea > Paxillosida > Luidiidae > Luidia > Luidia sarsii. The sequence continues at coordinate 600,904 of OX465117.1, forward strand.
AAGCACGGGGGAACTGGGACGAAAATGGCGGGAATTTATCGGAGCTCGACATGGTAAGATCTCAGGACAGCGTCTCAATTAGCGATCTCAAAACGGCTAATTAACAACACGCTACAAAGAAGTTGGTCAAAGTATGCGAACAAAATCCTAGTACTTACCCTGGTCAAATAAATATTAACAATGTAAAGATATCACTAGAAAAGAAAAACCTCTGTTAAGTATTGTTCAGATGAAAAATGGTGGGAATGAAATTTTACAAAATATGGAATTATTACTGTTTCATTACTAGTCGATTTATTGAGAAATCCAATTTTTGCAAAACTGATACCTAATGATAGTAAGACTTACACGGTTATAGTCTAATTTTAGCCAGCAAGTTAATTGCACTACTATTAATTAACATTGCTTTTAATTGTACTGTTTTTCAAGATAGATCAGTTGTCATTTCATAGAAAAAAATATGTTTTAATAATTTTTTTTCCTTGACCCTGTACAGGGATTTTATCTTCAAAATTTAGAGTGTAGTGACGCTGGATTATGCCAGAAATGCTTTAACTTTCGTGCGTTCGGGACAATACACCAATGTGAGTTATTACATCATTATTACATCATATGCATTATTAATTGGTTTGCGGTGACACCATGTTTATCATCTCTTTTGAGACTGAGTGTGGCTCTGAAAAGAGCCGGTGACTCAACGTTTCGAGCAGTGTGTACTCTGCTCGTCGTCAGGAGACTGATAATTGTTTCCACCATGCAAACCTTCAAGTCTTTTCTACATCATATGCATCTCTCACTAAAAAAATCCAGAAGATGAGTCCATATAGACCAATACTATAACAGTATAATTATGTTTGAACACTTAGCCCAAAAAAACTTTGACTGAACCGAGACTTGAACCCGATGAGGCCAGCATCTAAGGGCTGGATAGCTCAGCCGGAAAAGCACTGCTACGTTAATCCAGAGGTCTCGGGTTCAAGTCCGGGTTCAGTCAAAGTTTTCTTCGCCAATTTTTCAAAAGTTCCCAGTCAGTACGTGTTCCCTTGATTTGTTTGAGTATGTATTTGGACAAGCGTTGTTTCATTTTATAGATGATCGTTTTCTCATTTATTTTCCAGTTGTGTTCCAATACCTAAAAGAGCCAGCCACTATACACCTGAAAAGTGAAGAATCCTTCGCGGACTGGGACTACCGTTTTGTGCAAGGTAACGTACGGTAGCACTCCATCATAATCTCGCATAGGGGCTGACGTTTCGATGCTAGCAGAACCTGATCTAAAAAGGTCAAAATTAGGTCTCACATTCAAACGTCAAGCCCAGTAAACCTGTTCGATTTTTAAAACTGCAGCTTTGTAATTTAGTTTAGAATTTTAAGTTTGGAATCCTTTTAGATCCCTTTTTTTTACTATTATCATTTTAAAATCTTAATTTTTTTTAATAAACCATGTTATTCAACGCAATATTTTGATGGACTTTTATAAATATAGTGCATTCTGCTTATCATGTTTTTATGATCTGATTTAGAGTTCCACAGTGCATTCAACTGAAACATCAGCAAATGAAATCAAAATATTCCCAGTAACCTTGTACGGGGTGTTCACACTTCCATTAATTTAAAGTTTTCCGACCTGAACAGAAGTAGCAGTACCACATGATAGGCTATTCTCTGAGGAAGTTGAAATATAGAAAAGGAAAAAAGCAAGGTTTTATTGTCAATACCGTTGCTATCTTTCTGCGGGACAAATATTAACTATTGCCCTTGTTTTCTGCGGGACATATATTAACTATTGCCCTTGTTTTCTGCGGGTAATATTTTAACAACGCAGATGAAAGTTCGCCTTTCCGGATGTGCTACGGGGAGAAAATGGCCGCCTCTGACTATAACCGCCGATTGATCTCGAGAATTACAGTGTGCATTGAGACAGACTTCACCAGCATTACAGTGCCGACCGAGTGCGGAAAGCCCATCGCGATAATCACGGTGGACGGTTTCATCGGGTTCGCGAAACCGCGTGGCACTCAGGTGCTATACTGTGCTCCACTGTAAACCAAAATGCCGCTATACCACATAAGATAATGTACTTGATATCTCGACCAGAATGAGTAATATCTCGACTGGAATGAGTATCTTCTTATCAATACTTCTTTCTAAATTTCGACCGCAAATTGTAGATGTCATAATTTGGTTGTCTGTCGATCCGTTTATTGCTTTTTGGCTTTTTAGTCTTTTTTAATTGAGGTGTGCTCCAATCGGCCTTATAATCCTGCTTGATAAGTTATCTATTATCGTTTATTGGATTAATGGAAACAGACAAGGGACAGGTGTTATGATTTGAAATCACGTGTTTAGATATACAGTAGTTAAGATAAATTCATATAATAAGTGTAATCGTTTTCCAATTTTACATAAGTATCGCATATCGCCGTTTGTTCACGAGTGATAGATAGCCCATATCTTTCAGTAAAAAGTGAAATCTTGGTACCAGTCAGTTAACCTAATCATACATTTCATCAGTTTGCAAATATCACACTTGCTTTGAATTTCGTGAAATACAAGATGTCATTTATTCAAGTTCGCCATTTCGAATTCATTTTGGTTATGTACGACTGTTGCATGCTGTCTCATAGTGAAGTGGACAGTGTTTGGGACAACACAATGCTATTCTGAACTCCTCTACAATTCGTTTTTTAACGGACAATGATGTGTTTATCAAAGGCATCTTCTCAGAACAATTAAATATTCTTGAATATATGATTGGAATTAATATAATTAATTAATATAAACCCAGCAATGCAAGTCGTTTAAAAAATACTATAATATTATTGTATAGTATCTGACATATGGATACCAAGCTCAAACTTTACACTATCGGTATGTTTGGAGCGATACTGGTTAATTAACTAAACGCATCCCACCACAGCCTCTTTTCCAACAAAAAATGCACTTCTACCAGAGCACCGACATTTTTATCCACCAACTCACACAACTAATATCGCTTCTCAGAAATAGTGCTCTAGCACGGGAACGAACAGACAGTAAGTTGAAAATTTAGCGGAGCTAAAAAACCACACAACCTAACGCCTGCTACGCTAAGAAAAGAAGGACGAGAAAATGGCGTCTATTTCCACGAGGCACCGTGGGTGGGCGCTGGAGGGCGCTATTGTTAAAACTCTTAGCGGGAATGCCTGCCGGCAATAAGAATTATGCAAATGTATTTGCTATACAGGTAACGTATGAGTGACATAGACTATTATGATTATTATAGCTAATGAAATAATGTCTGAAGCAACTTGGGAAGAAGTGAGCCTGGATTATTTAGTCCAAAGTTATACAAAGGGAATGTGGTAATTTGCAGAATCATTAATGTGCAAGCTACTAATAGCAAGTGGCTCGTTCTCCCTGAGGAACCCATTCTATAGTCAGTAAGGAACGTGGCAACATGTCTTTCACGAGTCTTGGCTTGCCTCTCTGCCACCCTGAGGCCTCTGGGGAAACGTCTTCATCGTTTCGAGTCCATTTCGATCGTCGTTAAGTGTCAATGAAGCCCAGATCATGAATACTGCCAATAATCGAATTGCAACGCCTGGTCGCGTCACCTCAAGGCGAACGGTACAACCCGATCGTTTTACACTAGCGGAGCGGGGGTTTGGATGGTAATTTCGTATCTGAGTGCGAGGCAATTGAGTTAGCGTGGGGCCCTCAGGTACTGCCGACTATCATGCTAGTGGGAAGTCAAGCAGTAATGGTTGGCACGACTTTCCCGGCTGCTCTGGTACGTTGCATCAGTGTTATCGTTCTCTTCCCTTCCCAAGCAGTCCGTTCAATATATAATTCTGGATGCATCATGGCTACGAATACAACCCGCCGGCAGGTCAATGATCGGAAAGGCTTGTGGATAATTCATACAAAGACCACGTTGACATGTCGTGTCGAGTGCAGAAAAAGGTCTCACGATTGGATTTGTCAATGGTGTCTGCCGCAGGACAATTTTGCGTGAACACCTTGCTTCGCTTCATTAAATGAAAGGATATCTTCCTATAGCACGTACGATAGATTGCACTGAGAGATCGGTTATAGTTGCTGTCACAAGAGGGCGCTATTCGTGAAGGCCATGACATTCGGAAACCAAGGTAAAAACCAAACGCAGTGGCTGTTGTTACGACAGTCGTCCGTGTGGTTCCCTGACTTCACAGTATTTGTCAGGATGTTTAGCTCTTGGAACCAGACTATCAGCTAATAGACTGGTTCAACCAGCCTGCAATGCTGACGAAATACAATCAAGTCAGGGAACCACACGGACGATTGCCGTAACAACAGCCACTGCGAAAACCAAAAGGTCCTTTCTTTTAAAACATGTCAGATCTTTGTCAGTAGAGAATAAAGCATTACTTGTTTTGTGCTTGTAAAGGATTCCTTTGACCAATCATGGGGGGACTATGTAGTGACGTCATCTCGTCCCTAATTGGTCGCGGAATCCCTGCGTCACGTCAAAGCAACCATTACCCAGACATCTCCGATAGGTCAAATAATGCACAATTTGATTGAGGTCCACACAGCGACTTGAAATTAACCTTTTCCCAACCCCTGCTGAACGATTCAAAAACACGTATTTTCGAGACAGGAGGTGTCTTGCGAAAATGTCTCCTGTATTGTGCATGCACTCCTATGACATGCTAACAATTCTTGTTTCATTTGTTAGCGTGAAAAGCTCTATTTGTTCGTGTGCTATTAGAGCAAAGTGACGAATACAGAGATGGAAAACTAACACCTTTGGCAGACTGTTTAGAAAAGATCTAAATGATTTAGGGCTCTCCCGTCTTGATCATAGCAGGACCATTTTGACCCAAAATGGTCTCGCTATACACTTTTAAACTTTGAGATCGGCATACTTTCTGCGTTTTCAAATGATGAATATTTTGCTATGTTCACAGCTTTTGATAGACAAGTTATACCTATTTCTACAGAAAGATATCTTCAAGGACTCACGGAAAAATTCCTTTCATTTTCGTCATGTTTTTGTAATTTCATTAGAATAGCCTTTCAATTGCTTAATTTCATTATTATGAGTGGTCGCTATTGTGAATAGAATGCAAATTGGATTCATCTTATTTTGTATCAAAATAATATTCAAGTGAAGCTCTATTAGTATTAAGGGAACGGACATAAATTATATCCTGTGTAAAGTAAAAATTCGCCGCATTTGAATTTTTAGAAATGTGTGCTTCACGCGTGTTGAATAGAGATTTTAAAGTAACACGCCATTCGAATTGAAATTTGTTTATCTCACCTTAATTTGTTTTCAAGGTCAGCTTTCGCTACCCATTTTCATTTTTTTCCTGGAAATTCAAAGATTGCTGTCAAAACGTAACACTTTGTCAGTTTTCAGCAAAGCAAGACTTATTGTTGCCTTTAAAACGCTTACATTTTCACCATTCTGCATGGCTTTGTAGGTGTGGAAAAAGCATTAACTCGACAAAATTGCTAATTTGATTCCAGGTGTAAAGGGATTTAGGTTAGTGCTTGGATATTTGTCACTAATTATTGGAAGGTTGGTTTTTAGCCAATTATAAATGAGAAATGAGGATGACGGGAATAGCAGTGGCAATAATT